>OV884012.1:157308958-157321458 GCA_930367205.1 Acanthosoma haemorrhoidale
ACTTACTTAGTATTAGTGCACTGATTATTAATTATGTTTATTATTACGCGGTTACGCGATTGTGACTGGGGCAAAAGTGGATGAGATTATGTTAACTGGTAGGGATTTAGTAAATAATATAATCGAGTTAGGCGATTTTCCTTTGCTTACTCCTTTTCCCCATACTTCCTGATTATGATTTCACACAACTTGTTTATCCAGCCTTTGTTGACTTTAGCTGTGAACCAGGATTTCCAATCTTCGGGCCACTCTAATCCCTCTTTTTCCATGTTTCTTCTCTGGAGGAACCTCTCTCTGTCCGCTCTGGGACAGTGGAACACCTTGTGTTCCAGGGTATCCTCCCTTCCACACTCACATACTTCACTCTCCGCCATACCAAATCTCGTGAGGTATTTCCTGCAGGCCCCATGGCCTGTCACTACTTGGGTTGTCCAGTGGTCCCAGTCGCCTCTCGCTTCTAGTTTGACTTTGGGGAACACTTCGTACACCCGTCGACCTGTCGTTCCTTCATTCCAGAGTTGTTGCCACTCGCTAAGGGCCCACTCCTCTACTATCTTCTTCATGCCGTCTATTCCTTCTCCGTCTATCTCGTCCTCCTCTATCCACCTGTCTCCCAGCTGGAAAGCTCTCTGCATCCTTACCTCGTGCATGTATGCCGCTACTTGCATACGAATTCTAATGGGGAGAACGCCGATTAGTACCATCAGCGCTGCCGTTGGGGCAGTTCGGTAGGCCCCCACTATGCTGCCTAGGATGATTCTTTGACAACCTTCTATTCTTCTCCAGTCGATTGCGTTCATGCCTTTCATCACGAACCCAGCTCCGAAGATGCACAGCGATTCTACCATGCCTTTGTATAGTATTCGCATCTCTCGGAGCCCGTAGCCTCCTTCGATCTTTCCTAATCGGGCTAATTTGGCCCACCTCTCCTTTAGGCTCACGACCAACTTCGACACGTGCGGTCTCGTCGACATGCCCTGCGATAGCCATACTCCTAGGTACCTACACTCTCTAGGCATACCTAGTGATTTCCCATTTATTCTGATGACCGGCATTCTCTGCAGCCTTCCTTTCATCAGCATTCCTACCGTTTTTTCCTCGTTCACCTGCAGCTTCACTTTGGCGCACCATTCATTCACTTCCAGCACTAGCGTCTGGCCTCGTTCTTCTAACTCTCTTCTAGAGTTTCCCTTAATGAGGACGCATAAGTCGTCCATGTATGCAAAGCATTCATATCTTCTCTCGAGAAGAGTTTGCAGCAGTCCATTGAACATGGTACACCACACATAAGGTCCCAGTACTGACCCTTGTGGGCATCCTCTTTCACACCTTCTGTGTACTCTGATCCCTCCCAGTTCCAGAGTCATTACTCTGTTGGTCAGGTAGTTCCTAAACATTTGGTACCATGTTTCATCGATATCACTCTCTAGTAGCCTTAGCAAGACAATCGGCCACCACACCGAGTCGAAGGCACTCTTGATATCGAAGAAGATAGCGAGCACGTACTTCTCCCTTGCTCTCTCTACCTCTTTTCTCACTCTCTGCAAAATTTCTTCCACGCTGAGCCCTTTTCTGGCTCCGAATTGCCTATCGCATTCATTCCTTCTTATTACTGGTCTCATACGCAGTAACATTATTCTTTCTAGTAATTTTCCCATAACCGGTAGGAGGGTTATCGGTCTGTAGGATCCTGGCTCGCTGGGGTCTTTGTTTCCTTTGTTGAGGGTGACCAGCTTCCCGGCTTTCCACCTGTCTGGGAACGTTCCTGTTTGGATGCACTGGTTAATTATCCACAAGACGTCTTTCTTCACCCAGTCCCATCCTTGTAGTACCATTTCTACTACTACACCGTCTTTCCCCGGGGCTTTTCCTTTTTTGAATCTGGCACATTCCAGCCATACCTCATCCTCTGTTATTTCTTGTAGTTCTTCTCTGGCGAGTCCTCTTTCTAGCTCTTGGATTCGCGCTCTCACCCTCGTCTGCCATTCGTTTTCTTCATCGCGCTGGTCCTTGAGGACGAACTTCTCTAGTAGGGTTTCGAAAGTTTCTGTGGTGGACATTGAGAAACCCCTGCGTCCTCTAACCGTTCTTAGAACTCTGTTCCTTTCTCTAATTTTCCCGGCGACCAGCTTGAATGGCAGGCCCCACACCTGTTTCTTTTCTTCTGCCAGTAGAGCTTTCCAGCTGTCTCTTTTGGCTTCGAAGATCTTCTTCTTGTACCTCTTCTGTTCCGTCTTCCAGGCCCGTTTTTTTTGGAATCTTCTTCTTGGGTTTCTCTCCGTTTGGTAGTCTTTCCTCAGGCGGTGAACTGTCGTTCTTCACTGATCTAGTTCCTCCGACCACCACTTCTGGAATCCTTCACGCTTCCGTTTACCTTTCTCTCTTCCGGATCTCATTCTACCGGCGCATCTCACCATCAGTTCTTCTAACCTGGTGATTTCCTCCTCTAAGGACTGCCTTGGCCTTTCTGGCTCTTCCGAGGCTTTTTCTTCTATTTCCTTTTTGTATTTCTCCCAGCTATACCCTTTCCTTCCCACTCTGGGTGTTTTCCGCTTCTTCTGTCCTTCTAGATCGATTTGGAATTCTATTACTCTATGGTCACTGGAGACTCTTTCTTCCAAGACCTTCCAATTCCGTATCCGATTCGTGGTGTTTTCCGAGGCCATGGTTACATCTATATTCGATCCTCCTCTTCCGTTATCGAACGTAAACCACTGGCTTCTCTCGTTGAGCACATTCAATCCATTAGAGAATATCAGGTTCTCGACGATGCCGCTCTTTTCATCCACTTCTTCGTTCCACCATAGCCCAGACTTTGCATTGACGTCTGCCCCGACAATTATCTTCTTCTTGTTGGTATTAAGGCATCGTAGTACTCCGTCCAGTTTTCTCGCCATGTCTTCCGTTTCAACATTATACTTGAAGTAAACGCTAACAAATACTATCTCCTCCATTTGTTCAGCGAATACTCCCACCGTTACTATATGCTCGCTGCATAAGTGGCTATACTGGATCACACTGAGGTCCGGTCTTGTGATTACTATGCACGCTCCGATTGATTCTCCTGTGCCTGTTATCACCCGGTTTCTTACTCCGAGACCCTTCACCTTTCCACCCCACGCGTACGGCTCCTGTATGAGTAGGACGTCCATTTGGTGATCGGTCGCCATTCTACTTATTTCGTCCGTCGCTGTTCTGCCTCTTCCTAGGTTTATCTGTCCTATCGTTAACCTCACTTTATCGCTATGTCTTCTGTTGTTATTCATAGTCGATATGTTCCTTCATCCTCTTTTTCTCCGTCTGTCGGGCTGTGCATCCATTCCAGGTCGTGTAATGGTCGACCTCCTTCAATCCTGCCTTAATGCAGTTTCCGCACCGGCTATTTTTTACTCTCGCTTTACAGCCGAGTATGTGATGCCCTTCTTCTCCACACCTTCTGCAGGTAGTTGCATTTCTGCACGTCCTCCCTATATGGCCGTATCCTAAACACTTGAAGCATTGTGTCACTTCTACGTGTTCCATTACCTTGCAGGACTTTAGTCCCACGTAGACTCTGCCTTCTTTCTTCACCTTTTGGAAAACCTTTCCGCTGGTTTTCACCATCCAGGAGCTAAGCCCACTCCTGCTCTCTCTCAGCTTGTGCAGGATCTCAAATCCCTCCACAAACTCTTCCTCTGTTACTTCTTGGAATATCCCTTTGTTCTTATTCCATATTGACTTTTTCATCTCTTCTTTGGTCAACTCGTTCTTGACATCATGAACGACGACCGTAGGTCTGCGCTTCGTCTTAGTTCCTATCTTGAAGCCTTTTAGCTCCATCTCTTCTTTTTTGTTTTGTAGCTTCGCTACATCTTGCTCGTCATGGACCTCAACCAGGAGCTTCTTGCCTTGGCTCCGTACGTGCTTTATCCTTATTTCTTGGTCCACTGAGTCCAGGCACTTTGCCAGTTCTCCCTTTTCTGCTCCGCTTTCGAAGCCCTGTGGCTCCAGGACCACTGTAGGTCCCTGTTTCCTCTTCCTCTTAACTACCTCGCTCCAGGATCTGGCCTCTTCCTTGTCGGCCTTACTCGGACCTGGACTTACTTTAGTTTCCTGTTTCTTCTCCTTCCGGCTCTCCTTATTCTGAGGAGGTCTTCCTCCATCCTTTGGTTCCTTTCTGTTTGAACCTGCTGCCTTGATTTCCTCTCTGACCGGAGCTTCCCGGACTTCGTTCCTTGGCTCCACCCGCTCCTTCTTGTTCACCAGCTGTTCGAGCTGGTTCCTCATTCCATCGAGGCCGTCTCTGACCTTCTCTTGCATCTCCTGGTTTCGCCGTTCCAGCTGTTTGCTGAGGCTGTCTATTCTCTCCAGGATATTTGAGTCTTTGGCTCTCTCGAGCTCTTCGACTCTCTTTTCTAGCCTGGCCAATGCCAGATCTCTCCCTACCATCCTCGCTTGCCTTAAGTTACTTTCGGCAGCCAGCTCTGTAACTATGCCTATTAAACGGTCGTTTCGGTGTTTGACGTAGGCCGCTGTTCTGCCCGAGGTGTTTTTTGTGGCTGGTTTCATCCAGTTCTCCACCTCCTCCACTATGACCATGGCCATACCGACCAGTTCCTCCACTGACCTGGCCTTATTCTTGCCTGTGCTCAACTCTATCGGCCCTTTCTCCTCAATCTCTCTTTCCGCTGCCACCTCTACCTCTACTTCCTTCTGTTTTTCCTTCACTTCCATTTCCGGGCACGCTTCTCTTTCTTCCGCCGAAATCACGGAAGCTATGTCTTTATCTGTTCCTCGGTTCATTTTAATTTTAAGAATGTGTTGAAATTATAAAAAGAAATACGTAAAAAACCTGGAATTATGCAAATTTTATTCAAATATGCAAATTCTATGCAAATATGTAAATTTTATGTAAATATTCAAATTTTATGCTAATTTTTTTATTATGTAAATTTATATGCTAATTTTTTGATTATGGAAATTTTTTATGCTAATTTTTTGATTATGGAAATTTTTATGCTAATTTTAAGATTATGTAAATTTTTATGTTAATTTTAAGATTATGTAAATTTTTATGCTAATTTTTTACTATGCAAATTTTATCTGATAATGTATTAATATATGCTAATATATTAATATATGCAAATTTTATTTTAAGATATGGGTTAAATTACCATACAATTAACATATACTTAAGGTGAAGCCTCGGAGTGAACTAGGAGCACAAACTTGAAGAGTTTGTGCCTTCTTCCTCTACCTGGACCTGCAAGGGGACGACTGAGGGTCTATCCAGGTACCTGCCGCTTCCTCTCCGGGGGCAATTTGTTATTAAAAATTTAATAACAAATTAACCGCTCGGTAGAATTTGACCAAATTTTCAAGGATTGACGCTTATTATATAAGACGCAATCCTGTGAAATTTCAGCCAAATCGCACTACTACGAAAAAAGTTTTTGAAAAAATTTAATTATTAAAATTACCCTAATAAGGAGTAATTTTAAAAATTTAATTCTTTCTCTAACCTGTCCTATGTAATCCAACGTCTCCAAAAAGCCTTTGCGCAACCTCTTAGCACCTCCAGAACCCTGCAAAAAATCTCACTTTACTGAGCGGCACAGAAACGATGTTCACTGTACGGCTCCTCAAGCTAGACTGAGTAGGTAGGGACAATAGAAGAACGTGTTTTGTTTGACACATACCTAGCGTGAGCCTTAACTCGTAGGTAGGGACAGAGGGAATCTCGTTAATCCATTCATGCGCGTCACTAATTAGATGACGAGGCATTTGGCTATTGACATATTTATTTGAGCATTTACAATGGATAATAATACAACGAGTGTCCTCTTCTTCTGGACTATTCAACCATTTGTGGGGATCTAAGTTTACAATACATTACAGGGGGTTGCCCTAGACCCCAGGTGGACCCTGAAGGGGTCATTGTGGCTTGCGCCAATTTGAGTTGCCCTCATCAAAAGCCCCAATTTTTTTTGAGCAATTTGCTCCAAATTTATTTTGTTTACACAAGGATAAAGAAAGGAAAAAAACAAGTTGGTTTGAAAGCCGAAACAAAAATTTTGCCTAAATTCCTAATTACGTTGTCTTCCTGGCGCCTGGGGGGATTCATCACCATACGCATCAGCCTGGTGGTTGCGACTGATGCGCTCGGCCATCCCTCTCGTCCGGTCCTCCTCTTCCGACGGCTGCAGGTTGTATTCCTCTCCACCACCTGGAGTACGTCATGACTGAGCCCCTGACGACTCGTTCTGAGGCCCATTGCAGTGCCCGCCCCGTGAGACCCATCTTCTTCATTTCTAATGCCGACTTTTTCGACCATAGTCCTTTCCACGAGAGCGTAACGGGCACTACCTCAACTTTTCTGCTAGGGGTCCCAGTCATGGCCGCAACAGCTTGGATGACCCACGGTTGCCCGTAGCTGTCCATCTTCACCTGGCCAGCCTGATCGCGGTCCACTTTACAGTTGACGATCTGCACGTCAATAATCCTGGCCAGGCCTTCCCCAGCTACTACTAGATCGGGCCTCTTGATGCTTGTACCGTGGGCGACAGTGGTTTCCCTGAAGGTCCTGAATCCCCTTCTCGCCAGTGATTCTTCAAGAAACTTCACTAGGGCGTGGTGCCTCAGGGTCCTACCGCCACGCGTTCGCGGGCACCTCTGAATGATGTGGGCTGCGGTCTCGAGCTCCCGGCAACACCCTCTGCAGCTTGTTGCCATCCACATCCTTCTATCTCCCCGCGAAACGCGCATCCTCGTCGGAAGAGCGCCATAAAACAATCGGAGGAACCGGACGTACTCTCCGCCCGACAGGTTTGAGCATCCGACGTACAACCAACGGGTGGCCTCCCTCACTTCCTCGGCCCCCCTAAGGTCTATCCCGTCCGCAGAGGCTTGGAGAGCTCCCATCTCATCCATCCAGGGGGGGGCGGGTGGCTCGCCAACAGGGTAATCCCTACCGAGCCACCCTCTAGCTTCCTCTCCTAGCCCCCTCTCCTCTAGCGCGGCTTTAACCCCCTCAAACCGGCTTTCCCTCCAATAGGGGATAGTGGTGGACAACCTGGGAATCCCCAGCCCACCATACCTCACCGGCGAGTGGAAAAACGCACAATTCAGGTCCCCCGGGAGATGCAACCACTGCCTCAAGGCAGCCCTGATCTTCACGTCCAATGCTCGCAAATAAGGCCTCGGTGTTGCACACAGGACCATCCTATGGTATAGACTTGGCAGGAAAAAATCCCTCAGAAGGACGTATTTCTGCTGAGGCTTCAGTGGGGCCCCTGATATCCTATCCAATCCCCCATCTATGTCAACCGGCTCGTGACACACGCCAGTGTGGTCAAACTTGACCCCAAGGTATTCCCAGGAGTCACCCACTCCGAGCTGCGCAAGGTCCCCGCCGCCGACCGTGAAGCCAAACCGATCGTCCAGCTTGATGACCTTTCTTTTACCAGAAGGAGTGAGTGTGAGAGCAAGGCACTTATTGGGGTTTAGCTCCAAACCACACTGAGCCAGCCCCTCCTCAACCGCTCTCAACATACACTCCATTCCCTGGACCGAAGAGGCCACCAACACCAGATCGTCAGCATACGCCAGCACGGAGACCCTAGCGCCCCCGACGAGAAATCCGATCCTCCTGGGAAGCCCCTCAATGACATGGTCCATCACCAAATTGAACAAAATGGGGGACAAAGGATCCCCCTGTCTAACCCCTCTAGTCGGTCTCATCTCAGCAGCCGATACTCCTCCAGCGACGATCACCGAAGTCGCATCGGCATACATCGACATGATATAGTCCCGTAGCTCGACCTGAAACCCTCTTGCAGAGAGCACCTCTCGGATCGCCTCATGACTCACACTGTCAAACGCCTTTCTCACGTCAAGGACGGAAAGGCAGAGAGACCTCCTCCTCCTCCATCCCTGACGGAGCACCCCATCCAGCAGAAAGACATTGTGCGCCAATCCGTCGAATCCTCTGAGAAAGCCCTTCTGCTCAGGTACATGCCGAACCACGCGATCCATTCTAGCCGCTAGAATCTTATTTAGGTGGCGCACAACCACGGAGCAAACCGAGATCGGTCTGCAGCCGCCCGGACCCTCTGCCGCCTCCCCCTTCGGAATCATCGTCGCCCTGGCCCTGAGCAAGTCAGGGGGCATCCTGCCCTCCAACAAGAACAGGTCCAGGACCAACGCTCTCATCCTCCACGGGAGTTGCGCCCAGGCTGACGGCAAAACCCGATCCAGCCCAGGCGCCGACTTCCGATCCGGCGACAACCGAACGACCTCACCCTCCGTAACAGGCATCCACAGGTCAACCCCAGGAGGAACCCTAGACCCTCTGACCTCCCCACCCTCCCACGGAAGTGACGGGGTCTCCACAATTGGAGCCCAGTGATCCCTCATGGCATGGGGGCTGTGGAGGGGCGCCGCCCGGGCCTTAAGAGAGTCATAGTTACTCCCGCCGTTTACCCGCGCTTGCTTGAATTTCTTCACGTTGACATTCAGAGCACTGGGCAGAAATCACATTGCGTCATCACCCCTTGGGGCCATCGCAATGCTTTGTTTTAATTAGACAGTCGGATTCCCCTGGTCCGTGCCAGTTCTAAGTTGATCGTTCTATGGCGGCCGAAGAGCCTGCCGACCCGTCCACCGCCCTTTCAGGGCGGCAACTCGACAGCCGGAGGCTCGCAGCAAGGAAGATCCGTGGGTGGCCAAGGCACGGGACCGAGCTAGGGTCCAGGCGGCAAGCGCCTTTCACCTCGCCCAGGCCCGGCACGTTGGCACCGCTCCACTTCCCGACCAAGCCCGGCGCGCCACGATCCTCAGAGCCAATCCTTTTCCCAAAGTTACAGATCGGGTTTGCCGACTTCCCTTACCTACATTATTCTATCGACTAGAGGCTATTCACCTTGGAGACCTGCTGCGGATATGGGTACGAGCCGGCGCGGTGTTCCTCGTGGCCCTCGCCCGGATTTTCAAGGTCCGAGGGGAAGATCCGGACACCGCCGTAAGTGCGGTGCTCTTCGCGTTCCAAACCCTATCTCCCTCCTAGAGGATTCCAGGGAACTCGAACGCTTATAGAGAAGAGACAACTCTCCCCGGATCTCCCTACGGCTTCTCCGGGTCATTTCGGGTCACCCCGACGAGTCCTCGGATGAGGGCCCGAATTGGAACGGTTCCGCTGCCGGGTTCCGGAATAGGAACCGGATTCCCTTTCGCCCGAACGGTGCCTGCCAAGTAGTGCAACGACGCAAGGCAGGTCTACGCGACCCTCGGTAGAGGGAGCGACCTGCCCGCGGTCGAGGCAAACGAGTCGTAACGGCAACCATTCTCTTCGGATTTCTCCTAGGGCTTAGGATCGACTGACTCTTGTGCAACAGCTGTTCACAAGAAACCCTTCTCCACATCAGCCCTCCAGGGCCTCGCTGGAGTATTTGCTACTACCACCAAGATCTGCACCGGCGGCGGCTCCAGGCGGGCTCACGCCCAGACCCTTCCGCGCACACCGCCGCGACCCTCTTACTCGTCAAGGCTTAACGGCGATGCCCCGTGAGGGGCAGCCCGCTTTGCCGTTGACGGCAGAGTATAGGCACGACGCTACAGCGCCATCCATTTTCAGGGCTAGTTGCTTCGGCAGGTGAGTTGTTACACACTCCTTAGCGGATTCCGACTTCCATGGCCACCGTCCTGCTGTCTTAAGCAACCAACGCCTTTCATGGTATCACGTGAGCGTCGAATCAGGCGCCTTAACTCTGCGTTTGGTTCATCCCACAGCGCCAGTTCTGCTTACCAAAATTGGCCCACTTGGCTCTCTGATCCGAGTCACCGGCTTCACTTTTAAGCAAGCCGGGGCTCTCATCTATTGGGAGTTTGAGAATAGGTTGAAGTCGTTTCGACCCCATCACCTCTAATCATTCGCTCTACCGGATGAGACTCGTCTCATCGTGAGAGCCAGCTATCCTGAGGGAAACTTCAGAGGGAACCAGCTACTAGATGGTTCGATTGGTCTTTCGCCCCTATACCCAGCTCATACGATCGATTTGCACGTCAGAATCGCTTCGGACCTCCACCAGGGTTTCCCCTGGCTTCGTCCTGGCCAGGCATAGTTCACCATCTTTCGGGTACCAGCGTGTGCGCTCCTGGTGCGTCTCTACTCGTGATGAGAACGAGACGCCCCGGGAGTGCGGGGCTCCGACAGTAATTGTCCGGAAGCCCATCCTCCCTGCGGGGAGACCTCCCTGAGGAGGCCCCCCTGACACTTTCATTGCGCCTTTAGGTTTTAGAACCCAATGACTTGCGCACACGCTAGACTCCTTGGTCCGTGTTTCAAGACGGGTCGGATAAGTACCCGAATCTGAAGCGCCGCAGACATGCGGACTGGGCCAGTGCCGGAGTGCTCCCACGCAAGGAGTCCAGACGCACTCGCGGGCGTGCCCGTTAGGGCACCCCCGGGTGAACGCCCGGTCTTGCGGGGAGACGGCGGCGCTCGCTGAATGGAGCGGCCCAGCGCAAAAGTCTTTCGATACCGCCCGGACCGGCGGCCGCGGTGCCGGGGAGCTGACGCGGGTGCACGCCCAGAAGGAGTGTACCGCGCCAGACAATCATCCGGACCTTAGACCGCCGCCAGAGCGGGTCGCGACGTCCTACTAAGGGAGAAGTGCGGTCCCCCGCGGGAACGCTACCCCGTGGGGGGCGGCCAAACCCACCGCCACGGACGAGCCGGGCGGGGCGAAAGGCCATCCCCCCGAGCGGGGAGCGGACCCGGCGAGAAGACGTGAATCTCCCGTTTCGGGGCTTCGGGTCTTTTCCGTTTACCCCTGAGCGGTTTCACGTACTCTTGAACTCTCTCTTCAAAGTTCTTTTCAACTTTCCCTCACGGTACTTGTTCTCTATCGGTCTCGTGGTTGTATTTAGCCTTAGATGGAGTTTACCACCCGCTTAGGGCTGCACTCTCAAGCAGCCCGACTCTAAGGAGGTACCCACCCGGGGCCGGCACCGGTCATCTACGGGCCTGGCACCCTCTACGGACCGTGGCCCCGTTCAAGATGGACTTGAACGCGGTGCACGGACCCCGGGTTAAGCGGGCACTCCTAAACACTACATTTCCCTAAAGGCGGAGCCTTTGGGATTCAGTGCTGGGCTAATCCCTGTTCGCTCGCAGCTACTAGGGGAATCCTTGTTAGTTTCTTTTCCACCGCTTACTAATATGCTTAAATTCGGCGGGGAGTCCCACCTGATCTGAGGTCGACGTGAGTTTGTGAATCGTATGCATGCGACGATGCATACTCATCACGTGACGGCTTGGCGAGAATAGGCGTATCGCCTCTTAATGACAAGGCCGGTGACGGCAGCTCTTCCACAGACTGGCCGGGAAGGCGGACGCCCCCGGCGCTCGAAGAACAGGCTGGCCGAGCTCGACATCGCAATTGGACGCAGGATCGATCGCATATATAAGAGAGGATTGTGCGGATAGAGGGCGCCTTGAAAGAGGGATTTGTCGGCCGTACGATTGTACGACCGACCGCGCTCCCAGGCGTCCGCACGCTCTCCTATAGCTCTCGACTGCCCGTGGACGGTGACGGCCCAAGCGTGCCCTAGGGAGTCGACAAGACCGCTCTCTACGGGCTAGCGTAAAGGCGGAACTTGAGACACCTGGGCAGTGGGCCGTTTGACCACCGAGCCACGGGCTACAAGCGTAAAAATCCAATAAATGCGAGTACAATAACGGATCGTTAGAGCTGGTCAGAGTCCCGAGCGCCGACGGGGCTCTCCCGCCGACCCTCCCACGACCCCTCCTCTCGGAGGGGGTGGTGAAAGAGGCGTCGAGGTGGCCTTGTCGCGAGGGGCACAGCCGATCTCGCCATGCTTACATCATTTCTCTTTTTTAAGGAGGCCCGGCTCTGAGGACCCGGAGGTCCCCGACCCGGGGGCTCCCATCGCGTCCCGCTAGGCGGACAGTCGCCACGGATGGCGAGAGTCGACGCCGCGAGGACAAATGTGGGCGAGACACGAGTGCCTCTTTGTAAGACGACCCTCAGACAGGGGTGGCCCTTGGTTCTAGCCCAGGGCCGCAATGTGCGTTCAAAATGTCGATGCTCATGTGTCCTGCAGTTCACACGACGACGCGCAGTTTGCTGCGTCTTTCATCGACCCACGAGCCGAGTGATCCACCGCTCAGGGTAGTATATTTTATATATAAATAGTTTTCACTATTATATTGTGTGCTTCATTGCCATCGATTGCAGGGATGTCGGGACCGGGCAGGGGCCCCTCACCGCATCTCGCGCCATCCTTACGCCTTCACGTGGACCCCCCTAACGCCACACAGGCGGTCGGGGAGACCCCGCTGACGGGGATGCCGGAGATCAACCATCGGCTAGCCCCGTTAACACCGGGGCCCGGAAGGGGGAAGGACCCGCACAGGGTCCTCGCCCACCCCCCGACCGGGTATACCCGGCGTAGAGACTAGCCGTGTGACATGTAAAAAGAGTTATATAATAAATAGGAGA
>OV884012.1:157333958-157336458 GCA_930367205.1 Acanthosoma haemorrhoidale
CCGTAAGTGCGGTGCTCTTCGCGTTCCAAACCCTATCTCCCTCCTAGAGGATTCCAGGGAACTCGAACGCTTATAGAGAAGAGACAACTCTCCCCGGATCTCCCTACGGCTTCTCCGGGTCATTTCGGGTCACCCCGACGAGTCCTCGGATGAGGGCCCGAATTGGAACGGTTCCGCTGCCGGGTTCCGGAATAGGAACCGGATTCCCTTTCGCCCGAACGGTGCCTGCCAAGTAGTGCAACGACGCAAGGCAGGTCTACGCGACCCTCGGTAGAGGGAGCGACCTGCCCGCGGTCGAGGCAAACGAGTCGTAACGGCAACCATTCTCTTCGGATTTCTCCTAGGGCTTAGGATCGACTGACTCTTGTGCAACAGCTGTTCACAAGAAACCCTTCTCCACATCAGCCCTCCAGGGCCTCGCTGGAGTATTTGCTACTACCACCAAGATCTGCACCGGCGGCGGCTCCAGGCGGGCTCACGCCCAGACCCTTCCGCGCACACCGCCGCGACCCTCTTACTCGTCAAGGCTTAACGGCGATGCCCCGTGAGGGGCAGCCCGCTTTGCCGTTGACGGCAGAGTATAGGCACGACGCTACAGCGCCATCCATTTTCAGGGCTAGTTGCTTCGGCAGGTGAGTTGTTACACACTCCTTAGCGGATTCCGACTTCCATGGCCACCGTCCTGCTGTCTTAAGCAACCAACGCCTTTCATGGTATCACGTGAGCGTCGAATCAGGCGCCTTAACTCTGCGTTTGGTTCATCCCACAGCGCCAGTTCTGCTTACCAAAATTGGCCCACTTGGCTCTCTGATCCGAGTCACCGGCTTCACTTTTAAGCAAGCCGGGGCTCTCATCTATTGGGAGTTTGAGAATAGGTTGAAGTCGTTTCGACCCCATCACCTCTAATCATTCGCTCTACCGGATGAGACTCGTCTCATCGTGAGAGCCAGCTATCCTGAGGGAAACTTCAGAGGGAACCAGCTACTAGATGGTTCGATTGGTCTTTCGCCCCTATACCCAGCTCATACGATCGATTTGCACGTCAGAATCGCTTCGGACCTCCACCAGGGTTTCCCCTGGCTTCGTCCTGGCCAGGCATAGTTCACCATCTTTCGGGTACCAGCGTGTGCGCTCCTGGTGCGTCTCTACTCGTGATGAGAACGAGACGCCCCGGGAGTGCGGGGCTCCGACAGTAATTGTCCGGAAGCCCATCCTCCCTGCGGGGAGACCTCCCTGAGGAGGCCCCCCTGACACTTTCATTGCGCCTTTAGGTTTTAGAACCCAATGACTTGCGCACACGCTAGACTCCTTGGTCCGTGTTTCAAGACGGGTCGGATAAGTACCCGAATCTGAAGCGCCGCAGACATGCGGACTGGGCCAGTGCCGGAGTGCTCCCACGCAAGGAGTCCAGACGCACTCGCGGGCGTGCCCGTTAGGGCACCCCCGGGTGAACGCCCGGTCTTGCGGGGAGACGGCGGCGCTCGCTGAATGGAGCGGCCCAGCGCAAAAGTCTTTCGATACCGCCCGGACCGGCGGCCGCGGTGCCGGGGAGCTGACGCGGGTGCACGCCCAGAAGGAGTGTACCGCGCCAGACAATCATCCGGACCTTAGACCGCCGCCAGAGCGGGTCGCGACGTCCTACTAAGGGAGAAGTGCGGTCCCCCGCGGGAACGCTACCCCGTGGGGGGCGGCCAAACCCACCGCCACGGACGAGCCGGGCGGGGCGAAAGGCCATCCCCCCGAGCGGGGAGCGGACCCGGCGAGAAGACGTGAATCTCCCGTTTCGGGGCTTCGGGTCTTTTCCGTTTACCCCTGAGCGGTTTCACGTACTCTTGAACTCTCTCTTCAAAGTTCTTTTCAACTTTCCCTCACGGTACTTGTTCTCTATCGGTCTCGTGGTTGTATTTAGCCTTAGATGGAGTTTACCACCCGCTTAGGGCTGCACTCTCAAGCAGCCCGACTCTAAGGAGGTACCCACCCGGGGCCGGCACCGGTCATCTACGGGCCTGGCACCCTCTACGGACCGTGGCCCCGTTCAAGATGGACTTGAACGCGGTGCACGGACCCCGGGTTAAGCGGGCACTCCTAAACACTACATTTCCCTAAAGGCGGAGCCTTTGGGATTCAGTGCTGGGCTAATCCCTGTTCGCTCGCAGCTACTAGGGGAATCCTTGTTAGTTTCTTTTCCACCGCTTACTAATATGCTTAAATTCGGCGGGGAGTCCCACCTGATCTGAGGTCGACGTGAGTTTGTGAATCGTATGCATGCGACGATGCATACTCATCACGTGACGGCTTGGCGAGAATAGGCGTATCGCCTCTTAATGACAAGGCCGGTGACGGCAGCTCTTCCACAGACTGGCCGGGAAGGCGGACGCCCCCGGCGCTCGAAGAACAGGCTGGCCGAGCTCGACATCGCAATTGGACGCAGGATCGATCGCATATATAAGAGAGGATTGTGCGGATAGAGGGCGCCTTGAAAGAGGGATTTGTCGGCCGT
>OV884012.1:157346458-157353958 GCA_930367205.1 Acanthosoma haemorrhoidale
GTAGGGTTTCGAAGGTTTCTGTGGTGGACATTGAGAAACCCCTGCGTCCTCTAACCGTTCTTAGGACTCTGTTCCTTTCTCTGATTTTCCCGGCGACCAGCTTGAATGGCAGGCCCCACACCTGTTTCTTTTCTTCTGCCAGTAGAGCTTTCCAGCTGTCTCTTTTGGCTTCGAAGATCTTCTTCTTGTACCTCTTCTGTTCCGTCTTCCAGGCCCGTTTTTTTTGGAACCTTCTTCTTGGGTTTCCTTCCGTTTGGTAGTCTTTCCTCAGGCGGTGAACTGTCGTTCTGCACTGATCTAGTTCCTCCGACCACCACATTTGGAATCCTTCACGCTTCCGTTTACCTTTCTCTCTTCCGGATCTCATTCTACCGGCGCATCTCACCATCAGTTCTTCTAACCTGGTGATTTCCTCCTCTAAGGACTGCCTTGGCCTTTCTGGCTCTTCCGAGGCTTTTTCTTCTATTTCCTTTTTGTATTTCTCCCAGCTATACCCTTTTCTCCCCACTCTGGGTGTTTTCCGCTTCTTCTGTCCTTCTAGATCGATTTGGAATTCTATTACTCTATGGTCACTGGAGACTCGTTCTTCCACGACCTTCCAATTCCTTACCCGATCTGTGGTGTTTTCCGATGCCAGGGTTACATCTATGTTCGACCCTCCTCTTCCGTTATCGAACGTATACCACTGACTTCTTTCGTTGAGCACGTTCATGCCGTTAGAGAATATCAAATTCTCGACAATGCCGCTCTTTTCATCCTCTTCTTCGTTCCACCACAGTCCAGACTTTGCATTAAAGTCTGCTCCGACAATTATCCTCTTTTGGTTGGTCGTCAGGCATTGTAGTACCCCGTCCAATTTTCTCGCCATATCTTCCGTTTCGACATTATATTTGAAGTAGGCGCTAACAAATACTACCTCCTCCATTTGTTCTGCAAATACTCCCACCGTTACTATGTGCTCGCTGCATAGGTGGCTATATTGTATCACACTTAACTCCGGTCTTGTGACTACAATGCAAGCTCCGATTGTTTCTCCTGTACCAGTGATTACTCGGTTTTTTACTCCGAAACCCTTAACCTTTCCGCCCCAAACGTATGGCTCCTGTACTAGTAGGATGTCCATTTGGTGGTCGGTCACCAACCTGCTCATTTCGTCTGTCGCCGTTCTACCTCTTCCCAGGTTTATCTGCCCTACCGAGATCCTCTCTCGGTTTGTATGCCTGGCTGTTCTATTCATATTGGGTGTTTTCCTTTACCCACTCTATTTGTGCTTGCCTGACAGTGCACCCTAACCAGGTGGTGCGGTGATTCACTTCTGTCAGTCCTGCCTTTATACAGTTTCCACACTTTGGACTCCCCACCTGTGCCTTGCACTTGCTGTCGTGGTGTCCTTCTTCTCCACACCTCCTGCATGTGATAACGCTGCCACACCTCCTTCCCAAGTGGCCGTATCCCTGGCATTTGAAGCACTGGGTTAGCTCCGTATACTCTCTAACTCTGCAGGACCGCAGTCCCACATACACTCTGCCAACTTTCATAAGGCTTTTGAACACCTTTCCCTTTACCTTGACTACCCAAGAGCTGAGTCCACTCTTGGTTTCCCGGAGTTTGTGCGTCACTTCAACGCCTTCTTTGAACTCCTCTTCACTCGTTGTCCTCATTATCCCTCTGTTTTTGTTCCAGAGGGAACTCTTGACCTCCTCTTTCGTCTTCTCATTGGAAACATCATAAATGACGATCCGTGGGCTGCGCTTCTCTGGCGCTTTTCCTAGGGTGAACCCTTTCTCCTCCATTCGTTCCTTTTGAGTGAGTATTTTCTTCGCGTCCTGGGCGTTGTGGACCTCCAGAGTGAGCTTTTTCCCCTGGGCTCTTACCCCCTTCACTCGGATGGCTTGGTCAATCGAGTCCAGGGCTTTGGCGAGTTCCTTCTTCTCTGTGCCCTTCTCGGCACCCTTTGCCATTAGGACCACAATGGGACCTACCTTCTTCTTTCTTCTCACCACTTCGCTCCATGTCGCCTTTTCCTGGCTGGCGTTTTGGGGCTCGGCTTGGGTCTGGGCCTCCTTCTGGGCCTGTGCCTCCTTCTGGGCCTGTGCCTCCTTCTGGGCCTGTGCCTCCTTCTGGGCCTGTGCCTCCTTCTGGGCCTGTTTTACTTCTTCTGTTTTCTTCTCCTTTTTTTCCCCTTGCTCATTCTTCGCAGCGGGGCCCCCTGCCTGGGTCGTGACCCCCTTCTCTCCTTGACTGGCCTTTCCTTGGACAGCCAGGAGCTGCTTCTCGATCTGTTGACCGAGAGCATTTATTTTCTCTAAGACCTGACGGTCCTTTTCTCTTTCTAGCTCTTCTAGCCTCTTCTCCAGGCTGGCTATGAGCCTGTCGCTTCCGTCTGTCTTTGCCTGCAGCAGCCGGCACTCGGTTGCCAACCCGTTAATTACCTCGCTGTACCGGGCAACCCGGGGTTTGATGTAACTTGCAACCCTGAGTGAGGTGTTTTTGGAGGCTGGTTTTATCCAGTTCTCGACCTCCTCGGTAAGCTCCATGGCCATGTCTACAAAGTCCTCCAGCGACTTGGCCTTCCTCTCTTTCTTCCTTTCCTCTACTGGCCTAAGTTCCTCTACTTCTCCTTCTTCGGCTGCCTCGACTAAATCCTTCTGCTTCTCCTCAATTCCCATTTCCGGGCACACCTCTTTTTCTTCCGCCGGAGTCACGGAAGCTAACTCTTTATCTGCTAGTTGGTCCATTATTTTTATTTCAAGAATGTGGTGAAATTATAAACAAAAAAATATGTAAAATCCTGGAATTATGCAAATTTTATGTATATATGTAAATTTTATGCTAATTTTTTTATTATGGAAATTTTTTATGCTAATTTTTTGATTATGGAAATTTTTATGCTAATTTTAAAATTATGTAAATTTTTATGTTAATTTTAAGATTATGTAAATTTTTATGCTAATTTTTTAATATGCAAATTTTTTTTCTGATAATGTATTAATATATGCTAATATATTAATATATGCAAATTTTATTTTAAGATATGGGTTAAATTACCATACAATTAACATATACTTAAGGTGAAGCCTCGGAGTGAACTAGGAGCACAAACTTGAAGAGTTTGTGCCTTCTTCCTCTACCTGGACCTGCAAGGGGACGACTGAGGGTCTATCCAGGTACCTGCCGCTTCCTCTCCGGGGGCAATTTGTTATTAAAAATTTAATAACAAATTAACCGCTCGGTAGAATTTGACCAAATTTTCAAGGATTGACGCTTATTATATAAGACGCAATCCTGTGAAATTTCAGCCAAATCGCACTACTACGAAAAAAGTTTTTGAAAAAATTTAATTATTAAAATTACCCTAATAAGGAGTAATTTTAAAAATTTAATTCTTTCTCTAACCTGTCCTATGTAATCCAACGTCTCCAAAAAGCCTTTGCGCAACCTCTTAGCACCTCCAGAACCCTGCAAAAAATCTCACTTTACTGAGCGGCACAGAAACGATGTTCACTGTACGGCTCCTCAAGCTAGACTGAGTAGGTAGGGACAGAGGGAATCTCGTTAATCCATTCATGCGCGTCACTAATTAGATGACGAGGCATTTGGCTACCTTAAGAGAGTCATAGTTACTCCCGCCGTTTACCCGCGCTTGCTTGAATTTCTTCACGTTGACATTCAGAGCACTGGGCAGAAATCACATTGCGTCATCACCCCTTGGGGCCATCGCAATGCTTTGTTTTAATTAGACAGTCGGATTCCCCTGGTCCGTGCCAGTTCTAAGTTGATCGTTCTATGGCGGCCGAAGAGCCTGCCGACCCGTCCACCGCCCTTTCAGGGCGGCAACTCGACAGCCGGAGGCTCGCAGCAAGGAAGATCCGTGGGTGGCCAAGGCACGGGACCGAGCTAGGGTCCAGGCGGCAAGCGCCTTTCACCTCGCCCAGGCCCGGCACGTTGGCACCGCTCCACTTCCCGACCAAGCCCGGCGCGCCACGATCCTCAGAGCCAATCCTTTTCCCAAAGTTACAGATCGGGTTTGCCGACTTCCCTTACCTACATTATTCTATCGACTAGAGGCTATTCACCTTGGAGACCTGCTGCGGATATGGGTACGAGCCGGCGCGGTGTTCCTCGTGGCCCTCGCCCGGATTTTCAAGGTCCGAGGGGAAGATCCGGACACCGCCGTAAGTGCGGTGCTCTTCGCGTTCCAAACCCTATCTCCCTCCTAGAGGATTCCAGGGAACTCGAACGCTTATAGAGAAGAGACAACTCTCCCCGGATCTCCCTACGGCTTCTCCGGGTCATTTCGGGTCACCCCGACGAGTCCTCGGATGAGGGCCCGAATTGGAACGGTTCCGCTGCCGGGTTCCGGAATAGGAACCGGATTCCCTTTCGCCCGAACGGTGCCTGCCAAGTAGTGCAACGACGCAAGGCAGGTCTACGCGACCCTCGGTAGAGGGAGCGACCTGCCCGCGGTCGAGGCAAACGAGTCGTAACGGCAACCATTCTCTTCGGATTTCTCCTAGGGCTTAGGATCGACTGACTCTTGTGCAACAGCTGTTCACAAGAAACCCTTCTCCACATCAGCCCTCCAGGGCCTCGCTGGAGTATTTGCTACTACCACCAAGATCTGCACCGGCGGCGGCTCCAGGCGGGCTCACGCCCAGACCCTTCCGCGCACACCGCCGCGACCCTCTTACTCGTCAAGGCTTAACGGCGATGCCCCGTGAGGGGCAGCCCGCTTTGCCGTTGACGGCAGAGTATAGGCACGACGCTACAGCGCCATCCATTTTCAGGGCTAGTTGCTTCGGCAGGTGAGTTGTTACACACTCCTTAGCGGATTCCGACTTCCATGGCCACCGTCCTGCTGTCTTAAGCAACCAACGCCTTTCATGGTATCACGTGAGCGTCGAATCAGGCGCCTTAACTCTGCGTTTGGTTCATCCCACAGCGCCAGTTCTGCTTACCAAAATTGGCCCACTTGGCTCTCTGATCCGAGTCACCGGCTTCACTTTTAAGCAAGCCGGGGCTCTCATCTATTGGGAGTTTGAGAATAGGTTGAAGTCGTTTCGACCCCATCACCTCTAATCATTCGCTCTACCGGATGAGACTCGTCTCATCGTGAGAGCCAGCTATCCTGAGGGAAACTTCAGAGGGAACCAGCTACTAGATGGTTCGATTGGTCTTTCGCCCCTATACCCAGCTCATACGATCGATTTGCACGTCAGAATCGCTTCGGACCTCCACCAGGGTTTCCCCTGGCTTCGTCCTGGCCAGGCATAGTTCACCATCTTTCGGGTACCAGCGTGTGCGCTCCTGGTGCGTCTCTACTCGTGATGAGAACGAGACGCCCCGGGAGTGCGGGGCTCCGACAGTAATTGTCCGGAAGCCCATCCTCCCTGCGGGGAGACCTCCCTGAGGAGGCCCCCCTGACACTTTCATTGCGCCTTTAGGTTTTAGAACCCAATGACTTGCGCACACGCTAGACTCCTTGGTCCGTGTTTCAAGACGGGTCGGATAAGTACCCGAATCTGAAGCGCCGCAGACATGCGGACTGGGCCAGTGCCGGAGTGCTCCCACGCAAGGAGTCCAGACGCACTCGCGGGCGTGCCCGTTAGGGCACCCCCGGGTGAACGCCCGGTCTTGCGGGGAGACGGCGGCGCTCGCTGAATGGAGCGGCCCAGCGCAAAAGTCTTTCGATACCGCCCGGACCGGCGGCCGCGGTGCCGGGGAGCTGACGCGGGTGCACGCCCAGAAGGAGTGTACCGCGCCAGACAATCATCCGGACCTTAGACCGCCGCCAGAGCGGGTCGCGACGTCCTACTAAGGGAGAAGTGCGGTCCCCCGCGGGAACGCTACCCCGTGGGGGGCGGCCAAACCCACCGCCACGGACGAGCCGGGCGGGGCGAAAGGCCATCCCCCCGAGCGGGGAGCGGACCCGGCGAGAAGACGTGAATCTCCCGTTTCGGGGCTTCGGGTCTTTTCCGTTTACCCCTGAGCGGTTTCACGTACTCTTGAACTCTCTCTTCAAAGTTCTTTTCAACTTTCCCTCACGGTACTTGTTCTCTATCGGTCTCGTGGTTGTATTTAGCCTTAGATGGAGTTTACCACCCGCTTAGGGCTGCACTCTCAAGCAGCCCGACTCTAAGGAGGTACCCACCCGGGGCCGGCACCGGTCATCTACGGGCCTGGCACCCTCTA
Organism: Acanthosoma haemorrhoidale; assembly: GCA_930367205.1. Lineage (NCBI taxonomy): Eukaryota > Metazoa > Arthropoda > Insecta > Hemiptera > Acanthosomatidae > Acanthosoma > Acanthosoma haemorrhoidale. The sequence continues at coordinate 157,352,651 of OV884012.1, forward strand.
CGGACCGTGGCCCCGTTCAAGATGGACTTGAACGCGGTGCACGGACCCCGGGTTAAGCGGGCACTCCTAAACACTACATTTCCCTAAAGGCGGAGCCTTTGGGATTCAGTGCTGGGCTAATCCCTGTTCGCTCGCAGCTACTAGGGGAATCCTTGTTAGTTTCTTTTCCACCGCTTACTAATATGCTTAAATTCGGCGGGGAGTCCCACCTGATCTGAGGTCGACGTGAGTTTGTGAATCGTATGCATGCGACGATGCATACTCATCACGTGACGGCTTGGCGAGAATAGGCGTATCGCCTCTTAATGACAAGGCCGGTGACGGCAGCTCTTCCACAGACTGGCCGGGAAGGCGGACGCCCCCGGCGCTCGAAGAACAGGCTGGCCGAGCTCGACATCGCAATTGGACGCAGGATCGATCGCATATATAAGAGAGGATTGTGCGGATAGAGGGCGCCTTGAAAGAGGGATTTGTCGGCCGTACGATTGTACGACCGACCGCGCTCCCAGGCGTCCGCACGCTCTCCTATAGCTCTCGACTGCCCGTGGACGGTGACGGCCCAAGCGTGCCCTAGGGAGTCGACAAGACCGCTCTCTACGGGCTAGCGTAAAGGCGGAACTTGAGACACCTGGGCAGTGGGCCGTTTGACCACCGAGCCACGGGCTACAAGCGTAAAAATCCAATAAATGCGAGTACAATAACGGATCGTTAGAGCTGGTCAGAGTCCCGAGCGCCGACGGGGCTCTCCCGCCGACCCTCCCACGACCCCTCCTCTCGGAGGGGGTGGTGAAAGAGGCGTCGAGGTGGCCTTGTCGCGAGGGGCACAGCCGATCTCGCCATGCTTACATCATTTCTCTTTTTTAAGGAGGCCCGGCTCTGAGGACCCGGAGGTCCCCGACCCGGGGGCTCCCATCGCGTCCCGCTAGGCGGACAGTCGCCACGGATGGCGAGAGTCGACGCCGCGAGGACAAATGTGGGCGAGACACGAGTGCCTCTTTGTAAGACGACCCTCAGACAGGGGTGGCCCTTGGTTCTAGCCCAGGGCCGCAATGTGCGTTCAAAATGTCGATGCTCATGTGTCCTGCAGTTCACACGACGACGCGCAGTTTGCTGCGTCTTTCATCGACCCACGAGCCGAGTGATCCACCGCTCAGGGTAGTATATTTTATATATAAATAGTTTTCACTATTATATTGTGTGCTTCATTGCCATCGATTGCAGGGATGTCGGGACCGGGCAGGGGCCCCTCACCGCATCTCGCGCCATCCTTACGCCTTCACGTGGACCCCCCTAACGCCACACAGGCGG
>OV884012.1:157361458-157363958 GCA_930367205.1 Acanthosoma haemorrhoidale
CACGTGAGCGTCGAATCAGGCGCCTTAACTCTGCGTTTGGTTCATCCCACAGCGCCAGTTCTGCTTACCAAAATTGGCCCACTTGGCTCTCTGATCCGAGTCACCGGCTTCACTTTTAAGCAAGCCGGGGCTCTCATCTATTGGGAGTTTGAGAATAGGTTGAAGTCGTTTCGACCCCATCACCTCTAATCATTCGCTCTACCGGATGAGACTCGTCTCATCGTGAGAGCCAGCTATCCTGAGGGAAACTTCAGAGGGAACCAGCTACTAGATGGTTCGATTGGTCTTTCGCCCCTATACCCAGCTCATACGATCGATTTGCACGTCAGAATCGCTTCGGACCTCCACCAGGGTTTCCCCTGGCTTCGTCCTGGCCAGGCATAGTTCACCATCTTTCGGGTACCAGCGTGTGCGCTCCTGGTGCGTCTCTACTCGTGATGAGAACGAGACGCCCCGGGAGTGCGGGGCTCCGACAGTAATTGTCCGGAAGCCCATCCTCCCTGCGGGGAGACCTCCCTGAGGAGGCCCCCCTGACACTTTCATTGCGCCTTTAGGTTTTAGAACCCAATGACTTGCGCACACGCTAGACTCCTTGGTCCGTGTTTCAAGACGGGTCGGATAAGTACCCGAATCTGAAGCGCCGCAGACATGCGGACTGGGCCAGTGCCGGAGTGCTCCCACGCAAGGAGTCCAGACGCACTCGCGGGCGTGCCCGTTAGGGCACCCCCGGGTGAACGCCCGGTCTTGCGGGGAGACGGCGGCGCTCGCTGAATGGAGCGGCCCAGCGCAAAAGTCTTTCGATACCGCCCGGACCGGCGGCCGCGGTGCCGGGGAGCTGACGCGGGTGCACGCCCAGAAGGAGTGTACCGCGCCAGACAATCATCCGGACCTTAGACCGCCGCCAGAGCGGGTCGCGACGTCCTACTAAGGGAGAAGTGCGGTCCCCCGCGGGAACGCTACCCCGTGGGGGGCGGCCAAACCCACCGCCACGGACGAGCCGGGCGGGGCGAAAGGCCATCCCCCCGAGCGGGGAGCGGACCCGGCGAGAAGACGTGAATCTCCCGTTTCGGGGCTTCGGGTCTTTTCCGTTTACCCCTGAGCGGTTTCACGTACTCTTGAACTCTCTCTTCAAAGTTCTTTTCAACTTTCCCTCACGGTACTTGTTCTCTATCGGTCTCGTGGTTGTATTTAGCCTTAGATGGAGTTTACCACCCGCTTAGGGCTGCACTCTCAAGCAGCCCGACTCTAAGGAGGTACCCACCCGGGGCCGGCACCGGTCATCTACGGGCCTGGCACCCTCTACGGACCGTGGCCCCGTTCAAGATGGACTTGAACGCGGTGCACGGACCCCGGGTTAAGCGGGCACTCCTAAACACTACATTTCCCTAAAGGCGGAGCCTTTGGGATTCAGTGCTGGGCTAATCCCTGTTCGCTCGCAGCTACTAGGGGAATCCTTGTTAGTTTCTTTTCCACCGCTTACTAATATGCTTAAATTCGGCGGGGAGTCCCACCTGATCTGAGGTCGACGTGAGTTTGTGAATCGTATGCATGCGACGATGCATACTCATCACGTGACGGCTTGGCGAGAATAGGCGTATCGCCTCTTAATGACAAGGCCGGTGACGGCAGCTCTTCCACAGACTGGCCGGGAAGGCGGACGCCCCCGGCGCTCGAAGAACAGGCTGGCCGAGCTCGACATCGCAATTGGACGCAGGATCGATCGCATATATAAGAGAGGATTGTGCGGATAGAGGGCGCCTTGAAAGAGGGATTTGTCGGCCGTACGATTGTACGACCGACCGCGCTCCCAGGCGTCCGCACGCTCTCCTATAGCTCTCGACTGCCCGTGGACGGTGACGGCCCAAGCGTGCCCTAGGGAGTCGACAAGACCGCTCTCTACGGGCTAGCGTAAAGGCGGAACTTGAGACACCTGGGCAGTGGGCCGTTTGACCACCGAGCCACGGGCTACAAGCGTAAAAATCCAATAAATGCGAGTACAATAACGGATCGTTAGAGCTGGTCAGAGTCCCGAGCGCCGACGGGGCTCTCCCGCCGACCCTCCCACGACCCCTCCTCTCGGAGGGGGTGGTGAAAGAGGCGTCGAGGTGGCCTTGTCGCGAGGGGCACAGCCGATCTCGCCATGCTTACATCATTTCTCTTTTTTAAGGAGGCCCGGCTCTGAGGACCCGGAGGTCCCCGACCCGGGGGCTCCCATCGCGTCCCGCTAGGCGGACAGTCGCCACGGATGGCGAGAGTCGACGCCGCGAGGACAAATGTGGGCGAGACACGAGTGCCTCTTTGTAAGACGACCCTCAGACAGGGGTGGCCCTTGGTTCTAGCCCAGGGCCGCAATGTGCGTTCAAAATGTCGATGCTCATGTGTCCTGCAGTTCACACGACGACGCGCAGTTTGCTGCGTCTTTCATCGACCCACGAGCCGAGTGATCCACCGCTCAGGGTAGTATATTTTATATATAAATAGTTTTCACTATTATATTGTG
>OV884012.1:157371458-157378958 GCA_930367205.1 Acanthosoma haemorrhoidale
TACCGAGCCACCCTCTAGCTTCCTCTCCTAGCCCCCTCTCCTCTAGCGCGGCTTTAACCCCCTCAAACCGGCTTTCCCTCCAATAGGGGATAGTGGTGGACAACCTGGGAATCCCCAGCCCACCATACCTCACCGGCGAGTGGAAAAACGCACAATTCAGGTCCCCCGGGAGATGCAACCACTGCCTCAAGGCAGCCCTGATCTTCACGTCCAATGCTCGCAAATAAGGCCTCGGTGTTGCACACAGGACCATCCTATGGTATAGACTTGGCAGGAAAAAATCCCTCAGAAGGACGTATTTTTGCTGAGGCTTCAGTGGGGCCCCTGATATCCTATCCAATCCCCCATCTATGTCAACCGGCTCGTGACACACGCCAGTGTGGTCAAACTTGACCCCAAGGTATTCCCAGGAGTCACCCACTCCGAGCTGCGCAAGGTCCCCGCCGCCGACCGTGAAGCCAAACCGATCGTCCAGCTTGATGACCTTTCTTTTACCAGAAGGAGTGAGTGTGAGAGCAAGGCACTTATTGGGGTTTAGCTCCAAACCACACTGAGCCAGCCCCTCCTCAACCGCTCTCAACATACATTCCATTCCCTGGACCGAAGAGGCCACCAACACCAGATCGTCAGCATACGCCAGCACGGAGACCCTAGCGCCCCCGACGAGAAATCCGATCCTCCTGGGAAGCCCCTCAATGACATGGTCCATCACCAAATTGAACAAAATGGGGGACAAAGGATCCCCCTGTCTAACCCCTCTAGTCGGTCTCATCTCAGCAGCCGATACTCCTCCAGCGACGATCACCGAAGTCGCATCGGCATACATCGACATGATATAGTCCCGTAGCTCGACCTGAAACCCTCTTGCAGAGAGCACCTCTCGGATCGCCTCATGACTCACACTGTCAAACGCCTTTCTCACGTCAAGGACGGAAAGGCAGAGAGACCTCCTCCTCCTCCATCCCTGACGGAGCACCCCATCCAGCAGAAAGACATTGTGCGCCAATCCGTCGAATCCTCTGAGAAAGCCCTTCTGCTCAGGTACATGCCGAACCACGCGATCCATTCTAGCCGCTAGAATCTTATTTAGGTGGCGCACAACCACGGAGCAAACCGAGATCGGTCTGTAGTCGCCCGGACCCTCTGCCGCCTCCCCCTTCGGAATCATCGTCACCCTGGCCCTGAGCAAGTCAGGGGGCATCCTGCCCTCCAACAAGAACAGGTCCAGGACCAACGCTCTCATCCTCCACGGGAATTGCGCCCAGGCTGACGGCAAAACCCGATCCAGCCCAGGCGCCGACTTCCGATCCGGCGACAACCGAACGACCTCACCCTCCGTAACAGGCATCCACAGGTCAACCCCAGGAGGAACCCTAGACCCTCTGACCTCCCCACCCTCCCACGGAAGTGACGGGGTCTCCACAATTGGAGCCCAGTGATCCCTCATGGCATGGGGGCTGTGGAGGGGCGCCGCCCGGGCATTCCCTAGAATATCCTGAGCGGCTGCCCTCTTGTCCTTTTTCCACAACTCTTGGATCCTGGCATAGTCCCTCCTACGGTTATGGGCCCGTCTCTCTCCAAAGGGCGCCCTCCCACCAACGGGACCCGCCACGCGGGGGGGGTCTGCCGGAAGCCGCTCAGCCAGCAGATCAGAGATCAAACCCGCCAAGCGACCCCCCACAGCACCACCCGCGAGCGCCCCCTCAGCTAGAACGACCAGCTCGCGGACCAGAGGCGCCATGGGGAGATCAGAAATCTCCCCAATCAACCTGCCGATCTCACGAGCCAGCCGATCCCTACAGCCACCTACCACCACCGGATCCTGAACCTCAAGCAATGGGCCCTCCCCAAGAGCATCATCCCCCGCCAATTCATCCAGGATTCCCCTGTACAACACCTTGGCCCTCGCTCCCTTAATGGCGTCGAACGTTCGAGGCGGCATCCCGTCTGCCAAAGCCTGGTTGATGTTGCCTTGCCATCCCTGAGCCCTCAATGAAAGCTCATTTCTGGCAAGGACAACCAACTCCTCATATGCCCATCTTTTCTTCGTCCTCTCAACATCGATGCCGCGATTGAACGACTCCGGATGCGCTCTCCTTCTGTGAACACCCAACCCGGAGCCAGTCGTAAATTCACGTTCACAATCGCCACATCGATGAGTCTGAGGTTCAATCATATTTAGTGAGGGACACCCAACGGCTGAAGGCAAAGCGATAAGCCGGGCAGTCACGACTAAGAACGTCGTGATCATGCCCCTTTCCCACCGCCTTGCAAGCAGCACAGGTAGGCACCCCACCATCCTTAAAAGATGGGCATTCGGCCCTCTTGTGCCCGACCCCATTACAGAACGAACACATTATCGTCCCTTCCGCCACCGGACACCCGCGCCTGGCCAAGTGACCATACCGGTGGCATCGGTAACACCGATTGACACCGACATAGTCGTCGACCCTGCAAGAGTCCCACTCGACGTAGACACGACCCTTTGCGAGCATCAAACGCCTGATCTCAGGGGGCACCGTAATAACTACATTCGTCCTCTGGTTAGCATCACCCCGGGGACCCGTCCTATGGGAAACTTTCCACCCCGGATTCTCGAAGGCTTTGACCCCGGCAAAGTTCTGTTGCTTGATGCATGACAGGAGCTCCTCATCCTTCATTTCCGCGGGAGCCCTGTAGACAATGACCTTAGGGTCGTTGCCACCCACAGACTTTGCCTCCAGCCCAGCGCGAGACAGCGCCGAGTCTTTCAAGATCCTGTCGAGTGTCGGCCGATCCGGCACCGTAACCTCAACCCTGTTCCTCTGCCTCCTCAGTCCACAGATTTTCCACCCCTGCTCCGCCGGCTTTACCTCCCCCTTTAACTTCTCTTTAATTTCGTCAGCGGTAACACATCCGCTGCCCTCCTTGCCCCTGATCACCGCTATACAGGCATTTGTCTCAGGTGCACGACGGGCAGCCACCACACCCGCATACGAGGGCGCCCCCAGAGCAGGGGCAGAAGCCACCCGGGCCTCATCTCCACTCACCTTCACCCTGGCCTCTAACAGTGCCCGGACCGCTCTCATTTCACTCTCGAGGCGGTCAATTCTGGCCCCCTCATCCCTGGAGTCCACTAACTTGGCCTCCAGTTCAGCGTTCCTCCTTTCCAGGCCCAGAATGACCGCCGCGAAAATCTTAACCACATCAGCCAACGCGTCAGTATGCGGCTTAATAATATCACGCCCGGTCCGTGACACTTTGGCATTCTCATACGCTTCCTTAATCCGATTAGAGGCCAGCACCGCCCGCTCAAACTCCTCAAAAACTGAGGAGCCAGAGGGAAACCCCAATTCACCCCCCACGCCCAAGGCACTCAGGGTGACATCCCCCAAAGTAGGGACCTCACCCCCGACCTCGTCTCCAGACTCCGCCATAGGCGACTCCTATACCTTCTGGGACCAAGAAGGTGACTGTCTGGACTAAAAAACAAGAAGGGAGCCCTCCAAGCCTCCAGAACACCCGAAAGTTGACTTTGACCCCGAATTACGGGTGGAAGGAGAGGGCCCAGACCTCCAAAACTTTAGAGGCCTAAACGCTCTCGCCCCCCTCCGATCCTCTGAGCAAACTAGACCAAAATCGGACCACCCGATACCGAGATACCGGGGAGATAATCCCCGGACCGGAAAACAGCTGGTCCACGGATCCACCCGAAGGAGTCTCCCTGGAACAGCAGCAGTGGCCGATTAGGTAAGCCCTGTCTGCCCTCTATCCAAATCCACCAAAAAAAAAAAAAACCCTACCTCTCCACTAATCCCCTAATCCTAATCTTTCCGGTACAAGGTCCGGCTATCCCCACTACTGGCACCAGGCACCCACAAGCAGCCCACCGAAAAGGTGGATACCCGTAGCTAGCTAAGCGCTAGGATTTTAATACTTTAATCCCCTCTACCCCCTCTGCCCTCTACAAAAAAAAAATTTCTAAAAAACCCTATACAAAAAAAGTTATACCACTTCAAAATTTAGCCCCCCTGCCAAAAAAAAACTGTTCGGTAGAAGTAAAAAAAAATAATCAAAAAATGTTCCCCTTAACTCAAAAAAACCCTAACCACCTTCAAAACCAAAAAAAACAAAAAAATTACCACTTTAGAAGAAAATTTCGTGTACGGTGATGCTCACCCGTCGACAGCTCGAGAGCAACTGATTAGACGCACTGAATTAGATGACGAGGCATTTGGCTACCTTAAGAGAGTCATAGTTACTCCCGCCGTTTACCCGCGCTTGCTTGAATTTCTTCACGTTGACATTCAGAGCACTGGGCAGAAATCACATTGCGTCATCACCCCTTGGGGCCATCGCAATGCTTTGTTTTAATTAGACAGTCGGATTCCCCTGGTCCGTGCCAGTTCTAAGTTGATCGTTCTATGGCGGCCGAAGAGCCTGCCGACCCGTCCACCGCCCTTTCAGGGCGGCAACTCGACAGCCGGAGGCTCGCAGCAAGGAAGATCCGTGGGTGGCCAAGGCACGGGACCGAGCTAGGGTCCAGGCGGCAAGCGCCTTTCACCTCGCCCAGGCCCGGCACGTTGGCACCGCTCCACTTCCCGACCAAGCCCGGCGCGCCACGATCCTCAGAGCCAATCCTTTTCCCAAAGTTACAGATCGGGTTTGCCGACTTCCCTTACCTACATTATTCTATCGACTAGAGGCTATTCACCTTGGAGACCTGCTGCGGATATGGGTACGAGCCGGCGCGGTGTTCCTCGTGGCCCTCGCCCGGATTTTCAAGGTCCGAGGGGAAGATCCGGACACCGCCGTAAGTGCGGTGCTCTTCGCGTTCCAAACCCTATCTCCCTCCTAGAGGATTCCAGGGAACTCGAACGCTTATAGAGAAGAGACAACTCTCCCCGGATCTCCCTACGGCTTCTCCGGGTCATTTCGGGTCACCCCGACGAGTCCTCGGATGAGGGCCCGAATTGGAACGGTTCCGCTGCCGGGTTCCGGAATAGGAACCGGATTCCCTTTCGCCCGAACGGTGCCTGCCAAGTAGTGCAACGACGCAAGGCAGGTCTACGCGACCCTCGGTAGAGGGAGCGACCTGCCCGCGGTCGAGGCAAACGAGTCGTAACGGCAACCATTCTCTTCGGATTTCTCCTAGGGCTTAGGATCGACTGACTCTTGTGCAACAGCTGTTCACAAGAAACCCTTCTCCACATCAGCCCTCCAGGGCCTCGCTGGAGTATTTGCTACTACCACCAAGATCTGCACCGGCGGCGGCTCCAGGCGGGCTCACGCCCAGACCCTTCCGCGCACACCGCCGCGACCCTCTTACTCGTCAAGGCTTAACGGCGATGCCCCGTGAGGGGCAGCCCGCTTTGCCGTTGACGGCAGAGTATAGGCACGACGCTACAGCGCCATCCATTTTCAGGGCTAGTTGCTTCGGCAGGTGAGTTGTTACACACTCCTTAGCGGATTCCGACTTCCATGGCCACCGTCCTGCTGTCTTAAGCAACCAACGCCTTTCATGGTATCACGTGAGCGTCGAATCAGGCGCCTTAACTCTGCGTTTGGTTCATCCCACAGCGCCAGTTCTGCTTACCAAAATTGGCCCACTTGGCTCTCTGATCCGAGTCACCGGCTTCACTTTTAAGCAAGCCGGGGCTCTCATCTATTGGGAGTTTGAGAATAGGTTGAAGTCGTTTCGACCCCATCACCTCTAATCATTCGCTCTACCGGATGAGACTCGTCTCATCGTGAGAGCCAGCTATCCTGAGGGAAACTTCAGAGGGAACCAGCTACTAGATGGTTCGATTGGTCTTTCGCCCCTATACCCAGCTCATACGATCGATTTGCACGTCAGAATCGCTTCGGACCTCCACCAGGGTTTCCCCTGGCTTCGTCCTGGCCAGGCATAGTTCACCATCTTTCGGGTACCAGCGTGTGCGCTCCTGGTGCGTCTCTACTCGTGATGAGAACGAGACGCCCCGGGAGTGCGGGGCTCCGACAGTAATTGTCCGGAAGCCCATCCTCCCTGCGGGGAGACCTCCCTGAGGAGGCCCCCCTGACACTTTCATTGCGCCTTTAGGTTTTAGAACCCAATGACTTGCGCACACGCTAGACTCCTTGGTCCGTGTTTCAAGACGGGTCGGATAAGTACCCGAATCTGAAGCGCCGCAGACATGCGGACTGGGCCAGTGCCGGAGTGCTCCCACGCAAGGAGTCCAGACGCACTCGCGGGCGTGCCCGTTAGGGCACCCCCGGGTGAACGCCCGGTCTTGCGGGGAGACGGCGGCGCTCGCTGAATGGAGCGGCCCAGCGCAAAAGTCTTTCGATACCGCCCGGACCGGCGGCCGCGGTGCCGGGGAGCTGACGCGGGTGCACGCCCAGAAGGAGTGTACCGCGCCAGACAATCATCCGGACCTTAGACCGCCGCCAGAGCGGGTCGCGACGTCCTACTAAGGGAGAAGTGCGGTCCCCCGCGGGAACGCTACCCCGTGGGGGGCGGCCAAACCCACCGCCACGGACGAGCCGGGCGGGGCGAAAGGCCATCCCCCCGAGCGGGGAGCGGACCCGGCGAGAAGACGTGAATCTCCCGTTTCGGGGCTTCGGGTCTTTTCCGTTTACCCCTGAGCGGTTTCACGTACTCTTGAACTCTCTCTTCAAAGTTCTTTTCAACTTTCCCTCACGGTACTTGTTCTCTATCGGTCTCGTGGTTGTATTTAGCCTTAGATGGAGTTTACCACCCGCTTAGGGCTGCACTCTCAAGCAGCCCGACTCTAAGGAGGTACCCACCCGGGGCCGGCACCGGTCATCTACGGGCCTGGCACCCTCTACGGACCGTGGCCCCGTTCAAGATGGACTTGAACGCGGTGCACGGACCCCGGGTTAAGCGGGCACTCCTAAACACTACATTTCCCTAAAGGCGGAGCCTTTGGGATTCAGTGCTGGGCTAATCCCTGTTCGCTCGCAGCTACTAGGGGAATCCTTGTTAGTTTCTTTTCCACCGCTTACTAATATGCTTAAATTCGGCGGGGAGTCCCACCTGATCTGAGGTCGACGTGAGTTTGTGAATCGTATGCATGCGACGATGCATACTCATCACGTGACGGCTTGGCGAGAATAGGCGTATCGCCTCTTAATGACAAGGCCGGTGACGGCAGCTCTTCCACAGACTGGCCGGGAAGGCGGACGCCCCCGGCGCTCGAAGAACAGGCTGGCCGAGCTCGACATCGCAATTGGACGCAGGATCGATCGCATATATAAGAGAGGATTGTGCGGATAGAGGGCGCCTTGAAAGAGGGATTTGTCGGCCGTACGATTGTACGACCGACCGCGCTCCCAGGCGTCCGCACGCTCTCCTATAGCTCTCGACTGCCCGTGGACGGTGACGGCCCAAGCGTGCCCTAGGGAGTCGACAAGACCGCTCTCTACGGGCTAGCGTAAAGGCGGAACTTGAGACACCTGGGCAGTGGGCCGTTTGACCACCGAGCCACGGGCTACAAGCGTAAAAATCCAATAAATGCG
>OV884012.1:157386458-157388958 GCA_930367205.1 Acanthosoma haemorrhoidale
CCCTACGGCTTCTCCGGGTCATTTCGGGTCACCCCGACGAGTCCTCGGATGAGGGCCCGAATTGGAACGGTTCCGCTGCCGGGTTCCGGAATAGGAACCGGATTCCCTTTCGCCCGAACGGTGCCTGCCAAGTAGTGCAACGACGCAAGGCAGGTCTACGCGACCCTCGGTAGAGGGAGCGACCTGCCCGCGGTCGAGGCAAACGAGTCGTAACGGCAACCATTCTCTTCGGATTTCTCCTAGGGCTTAGGATCGACTGACTCTTGTGCAACAGCTGTTCACAAGAAACCCTTCTCCACATCAGCCCTCCAGGGCCTCGCTGGAGTATTTGCTACTACCACCAAGATCTGCACCGGCGGCGGCTCCAGGCGGGCTCACGCCCAGACCCTTCCGCGCACACCGCCGCGACCCTCTTACTCGTCAAGGCTTAACGGCGATGCCCCGTGAGGGGCAGCCCGCTTTGCCGTTGACGGCAGAGTATAGGCACGACGCTACAGCGCCATCCATTTTCAGGGCTAGTTGCTTCGGCAGGTGAGTTGTTACACACTCCTTAGCGGATTCCGACTTCCATGGCCACCGTCCTGCTGTCTTAAGCAACCAACGCCTTTCATGGTATCACGTGAGCGTCGAATCAGGCGCCTTAACTCTGCGTTTGGTTCATCCCACAGCGCCAGTTCTGCTTACCAAAATTGGCCCACTTGGCTCTCTGATCCGAGTCACCGGCTTCACTTTTAAGCAAGCCGGGGCTCTCATCTATTGGGAGTTTGAGAATAGGTTGAAGTCGTTTCGACCCCATCACCTCTAATCATTCGCTCTACCGGATGAGACTCGTCTCATCGTGAGAGCCAGCTATCCTGAGGGAAACTTCAGAGGGAACCAGCTACTAGATGGTTCGATTGGTCTTTCGCCCCTATACCCAGCTCATACGATCGATTTGCACGTCAGAATCGCTTCGGACCTCCACCAGGGTTTCCCCTGGCTTCGTCCTGGCCAGGCATAGTTCACCATCTTTCGGGTACCAGCGTGTGCGCTCCTGGTGCGTCTCTACTCGTGATGAGAACGAGACGCCCCGGGAGTGCGGGGCTCCGACAGTAATTGTCCGGAAGCCCATCCTCCCTGCGGGGAGACCTCCCTGAGGAGGCCCCCCTGACACTTTCATTGCGCCTTTAGGTTTTAGAACCCAATGACTTGCGCACACGCTAGACTCCTTGGTCCGTGTTTCAAGACGGGTCGGATAAGTACCCGAATCTGAAGCGCCGCAGACATGCGGACTGGGCCAGTGCCGGAGTGCTCCCACGCAAGGAGTCCAGACGCACTCGCGGGCGTGCCCGTTAGGGCACCCCCGGGTGAACGCCCGGTCTTGCGGGGAGACGGCGGCGCTCGCTGAATGGAGCGGCCCAGCGCAAAAGTCTTTCGATACCGCCCGGACCGGCGGCCGCGGTGCCGGGGAGCTGACGCGGGTGCACGCCCAGAAGGAGTGTACCGCGCCAGACAATCATCCGGACCTTAGACCGCCGCCAGAGCGGGTCGCGACGTCCTACTAAGGGAGAAGTGCGGTCCCCCGCGGGAACGCTACCCCGTGGGGGGCGGCCAAACCCACCGCCACGGACGAGCCGGGCGGGGCGAAAGGCCATCCCCCCGAGCGGGGAGCGGACCCGGCGAGAAGACGTGAATCTCCCGTTTCGGGGCTTCGGGTCTTTTCCGTTTACCCCTGAGCGGTTTCACGTACTCTTGAACTCTCTCTTCAAAGTTCTTTTCAACTTTCCCTCACGGTACTTGTTCTCTATCGGTCTCGTGGTTGTATTTAGCCTTAGATGGAGTTTACCACCCGCTTAGGGCTGCACTCTCAAGCAGCCCGACTCTAAGGAGGTACCCACCCGGGGCCGGCACCGGTCATCTACGGGCCTGGCACCCTCTACGGACCGTGGCCCCGTTCAAGATGGACTTGAACGCGGTGCACGGACCCCGGGTTAAGCGGGCACTCCTAAACACTACATTTCCCTAAAGGCGGAGCCTTTGGGATTCAGTGCTGGGCTAATCCCTGTTCGCTCGCAGCTACTAGGGGAATCCTTGTTAGTTTCTTTTCCACCGCTTACTAATATGCTTAAATTCGGCGGGGAGTCCCACCTGATCTGAGGTCGACGTGAGTTTGTGAATCGTATGCATGCGACGATGCATACTCATCACGTGACGGCTTGGCGAGAATAGGCGTATCGCCTCTTAATGACAAGGCCGGTGACGGCAGCTCTTCCACAGACTGGCCGGGAAGGCGGACGCCCCCGGCGCTCGAAGAACAGGCTGGCCGAGCTCGACATCGCAATTGGACGCAGGATCGATCGCATATATAAGAGAGGATTGTGCGGATAGAGGGCGCCTTGAAAGAGGGATTTGTCGGCCGTACGATTGTACGACCGACCGCGCTCCCAGGCGTCCGCACGCTCTCCTATAGCTCTCGACTGCCCGTGGACGGTGACGGCCCAAGCGTGCCCTAGGGAGTCGA